>CM021105.1:608322311-608338521 GCA_007115665.2 Sequoiadendron giganteum
TCCCTTCAACTATTTGAAAAGTGGGTTATTAACTTTGTTGGACCAATAAATCCTCCATCCAAGGGAAATCATTATATATTGGTATGTATTGATTATGTTACAAAATGGGCAGAAGTCAAGGCATTGCCAACTTCGAAAGAGGAAAAGGTCGCAGACTTCATATACAAGAATATTCTACAAAGATATGGAGCACCTAAAGAACTTGTGTCAGATCAGGGACCCTATTTCATGTCTTTAATGCTTCAAGTGTTTCTTGAGAAATATCGAATTCAACAGAGGAAGTCATTGCCTTACCACCCCCAAGCCAATGGGTAGGTTAAGGTAACCAATAGAGAATTGGAAAATATTCTTACAAAAATAGTTTCATCTAAGAATAATGATTGGTCAGATAGGTTAACTGAAGTTGTATGGGCATACAATACAACGTGGAAGACAACTACTAGATTTTTGCCTTATGAGCTGGTTTATGGTAAGACTCCTATTTTTCCCATATAGTTTAAATGTGAAACACTTAGAACAGCTGTCAATGTGGGGATAGATATTACTGAAGCACAAAGAAATAGAATAATGCAATTGAACAAGATGGATGAGATGAGAACGAAATCTTTGCACCGAACTCATGAAGTCATTCAAGGACAGAGGAAACTGAGGCATGATAAAAATATACGCAGTAAGCAATTTACTGTAAGTGATTGGGCCTTATTATTTGATTTTAGGTTTCAATATTTTAAACAAAAACTACACACAAGATGGCTTGGCCCATATGAAATTGAACAAGTATTTGATAATGGTGTTGCTCAGTTAATACCAATTGATGGAGAAAGGAAAACAATGATGTTAAATGGACAAGGTTATGATGGTAGGAAGCCGTTGTTGTCACAATTCCCACTCATTTAATTTTAATGTCAACCCAGGGGGTGTCTAAATCTATGTGTGGTAAGAGCTGGATCAATCTTGGGGGGTTTTTTTTGGTAATTTTGGCTCGGTTAGGAGCGATTCAGAGCTATTTCCCTATTTTTTTAAGAGTTTTTATGAACTAACATTCTATTCTTGATTTATCCTAAATGACTTAGAAATGGATTGTGGACACAGAAATTTCATTTCAAGATAAATATTTCATGAAGGAATGGGGAATTAATTTAATCTAATTTGCAAAACTTGAAATCCAATTAAAATTTTGAGTAACAACTTGAAAATAAACTACTCCATTCCTCACTTACTAAATTGACAAGTAACTTTTTTCCTTTGCACAGAATTCATCAACATGGTATCACAAACTATTTCAGTTATATGAATGAATTCTAAACTAAAAAAAAACTACAAAACTTAATAAACAGAACAAAGCAAAAACAATTATGTAGCAAACTTTGATCTAAATTACCTTCAACTTATGAAAATGAAATGATTTCAGCTTAAGCTAACAGTAAAACGAAACATATTAGTATTAATCAAATAGTTGAATCTAGGCAATTAACAGGGTTACCTCATTCAGAAAGCAAGTTGAAAGAATCCTTAAACACAGTGTTGAGATCAAGTTCCTTCTTATTTCCAAGTAATGTGCCCAAAATAGGGTCGAGTTACATAAAAGATTCAAATCCTAATAACAGAAAGGAAATTACATGAGAAAGATCAAAAACTTGATACGATCTAACATCCAACTGTGTTGGCTATGGATATAAATATCCAATATTATTTTGAAAACATTAGAAAAGTGAGAATTTTAATCTTCCAATCCAAAAGATATCATGGTGCGCAGGAATTAGTTGACATTGATTCTTGTAACTATCCTTAGTTGCATTGGTTTCCAGATTTATGAACTAGTGTACAGTGTTGGAGCTTGCATTGTAGTAGATAAGATCGGTATCATAAATTATTTGAAGATGAGTCACAAATAATTTCGTCATCCCTTACTTTGAAACAAAACTAGTTATCATATGGTTGAACATTAAATATTAACTCTAGATACATGTACACGCATAAATAAAGTTTAATCACCACATTTTAATCGTGCATAAACAGAGAATAAGCAATTATATTAAACATACACATTCTAGGTTTTATACTTTCACAAGTTCATAAAACATACATAAAAGAGAGAATTATGAGTTTTCAAAGCCAAACATAAAGTATAAAAAAGGTTAAAACTTAATGATTATGAGGTCAATACAAAGCCTCATTATTCTCCTCCTCCTACAGTTAACCATTTCCTCATGGTTTATCTAGGTGGAATATGAATTCCCCTATTGATGGATTCCATCCAAAGAGCACAGTCAAATACTCCTCTATATGCAACTATAGTTCTTTTTGACACTGCAAACCCATTGTTATTCTCCAGTTTCTTGTACCATGTTCTAAGAACCTTTGTTGGTATCTATGTAGGTGCATTAACTTTTAGTGCAGGCATAATAATTATAGGCCATATGAACCTCATACCAATCCAGAATTCTTGTTGTTCATGAATTAAAATGATCACCTACCTAACACATGTCAAGCTCCATCTAAGGTTATTGGGTGATATTGGTTCTCTCCTCTTTATTGCATCAAGAAGTAACCTAAATCTTTCTTCACATGCTTGAATGGATAGAGGAGGAAGAACTCCCTCAATATTTTGAAATGTTGCAATTATTTACAACAAATTCCTTGTATAAACCAGAGTGACATCATTTAACCTAGATATAGACTTGAATCCATTAATATAGTGGGTTGTTGTTGGGCATTCATTTCTCATCGACAATCCATATGTCTATTGCATGATCCTGTATTCTTGCATTCACTTCGACCATTGAACATTATTTTTCAATAGTGAAAAAAAATATTTGATTTGAAGTTCTCCTACATAAAGCTTGAGCAATGAGTAGTAAGAGTCTCCCATAAGAAATCCATGTTGAAATAATTCACATTTGATTTTGGACATTTGGATAGCTGCTAGAATAAGATTCCATAAACTCATAATTTTCCAAGAAATCAATAGGTCTTTTTAACACAACTTGATTTAGCTTCCATTTTAGAAATAGTTCCCTCAAAAATAAACCATAAACAACAAAAGTTTTTCTTGTACAAACTAAAGAAAATGCAATATCCATAGTCTGGATAAATCTCTCCCCTGCCTCTTATTTTTCTGTGATTGCCTTATCTTACTGTTTTTGAAGTTCCTTGTTAAGTTGCTTATATCTCATAGCAGTTAAGGAAAGGTATCTAGGCTCTTCTATGCTTGCTTTTATTATCAATTCTGCTTTTAATTCATAAATTTCTTTATCCTTATTCTTAGTTTTCATAATTCTTTGAGTCAATTTTTCATCAAAATGTTCTTTCAACTAGCTTGTTTCGACCTGAAACTTCAATAATTCATCATCTTTTTGTTTCAATTTCTCTTCAAGTATCATATTATCAATCCTAAATTCTCCTAATTCCTTTTTCAACTTAGATATCTTAATTTTTTTTTGAATTTTCTCCTCTTCTCTCTCATTCAAATTTTCATTATCAAAATCTATTACTTCATCTCCTATTGGTTTTTTTCCCTCTCGATGTACAATTGCCTCTCCACATTCAATTTCAGCATTTGTAATTTTACTGGGCAAAAAAATTCCTACATCAGGTATATCAACCTCAGTTTCCATATTTGATATGTTAATATTGTGGAACGAAGAATTATGTTCTGAAAAACTAATAACCCGAACATAGGAATTATGAGGTAACAAATTTTCTTCGAATGTTGAACATTCTTTTCCTATCTCTTCTTCTTCTAGCTCTACTTCTTGCAATACCTCCTCTTCAAGCTCTCCTTTTTCAACTTCTTCTTCATCAAGGTCATTAGAGTCATCTAAATGGATGGTAGTAGTAGGTTTTCCCGATTCAAACTTATCTTGTTCTTCTCTTTGTGTCTCTGTCCTAGTTTTTCTTTTAGGTCTTTCGAATTTCACAACTCTTTTCTTATTTTTAGAATTCTTTTTTCTAGACTTAGAATTCTCTGTGGTTCCCTTCCCTTCACTTTTCCTCTTGCTTGCAGAAACATAGCTTTCTAGTTTGTGTTTCTTGTTCTCCCTAATTGTTTGAGAAATATTTTCCACTGAACTTGCTATTTTTCTTTTCTTTGTAGAAGAAGGGTTCTATGAGTTTTGTTTCCTTGGCCTACCAATAGGCTTAACTAGGTTTTTAGTTAAAACCCTAGTTTAACTAATTTTTATTGTTCTACCTTCAACAATCTTAGGTTTCCCTTTTCCTTTATCTAAATTCAAAACAAATTTCCTCCATTCCTCCTCTTCATTAGGTTTCCACATGAAATGGTGTTTAACTATTAAGTGTATTAAACCATGATGTGTTACCCTATTTTCCTTTCTTTACACCTAATAGCCATTTCAAAAAGCTGAGAAAATAGAAAAGTAGGTAAATTAATTTTTACATCAGTTCTAGTTGCTCCATGTCTGACTTGATTTAATAACTTGAGGTTCATCCCCAGAAATATTGCAATTGATGCCCAAGGTTCTTGCAAACTCCCTCGCTATATACCCTTGTTTTTCCCTTTATGTATGTGAAAAACAGGTAAGGGATCACTAGGAACATGAAATATTTCAAGTAGCTCCTACAAATTCGAAAGCCTGGGTTCAATATAGTGACCTTCCGTAGGAATTCCCAATAACAAATGTATCACAGCTAAAAACACTTCAATGGGTTCTCCTCTGACTATTGTAAAGTTGATATGGAAATTTTTGATAAATTCCAATACTATTTCCCACTCATATCCTTCGTATTTGAGTAAGAAATCCAACCATCTAGCTTGCTGTAAACACCTTCTAGATTCTTCATCTAAAATTACTCCTTTTGGCTCTACCTTCCTTTTATACCCCATTTTTATGAGACTAAAATTCCTCAAGCTCAAAGTTTCACCAACAATGTCGAAATTTCAAGAAATATCAATCTTATGAACTAGATGGCAGCGTTGATCATAATTTTTTTTTGAAAAGAGGTGATATGATATATGAATGAATGCAGTATTAGCTGCATGTGTTTGCATGCCTAAAATTTCTCATCGATGTACCAACAATAGCATGTCTCATACATCATAATCTGATTGCCCATCACATCACCTCAAAATTCTCTCCCATATTTATTGCCCAATTAGGAAATGAAATGTTCATTTATTCCTTTTAAAAAATTATGTCTTTTCGAAAAATCATAATTAAATATTTTAAGTTAACTTTACAAGCTATAATGATTGTACTTCAAAATTCAAAAAATGCCTGGAGATATAAATGCTTACCTGCTAATGATGGAGATTTCAAATGATGGCGATTGAAGGTGATATGTGTCCATTCTTAATTTGCACAATCAACAACCAAGATCTGACCTTTATAACATCATTAATAAAAACACGCTGAGCTCGACCCTTGTGGGAGCCTATTTATTTCCACATGTCAATTAGTACTTCCAAATCTCCTCGAATTAACCTTGTACCTGCACATCACACAAACTTATTAGAAATAAATGAAGCCTAGAAGGCTTCATCCATACAAAACCTCTTTATGCGCACCAGATTTATTATTGGAAATATCTCAAATCCGATCCATAAAATCAAGCATGATCAAGAGTCATTTTACACTTGAATTAATTCAATTTCAACTGATCAAGCATGATCAGGCACTTCTTTTCCTTTTTTTTTTCTTTTTTTTTCAATTTTTTTTTTTGCAAAGTAAACCGCCATTTCTGGTTTCCAATTTACTCTATTTATTTATACCCATCAATCATGGATTTAAGGATTGATCATTTCTCCTAAAGAACAAAAATATTCCTTAGTAAAATGCTCAACTCTTTCTTGAAGTTTTGACATAAATTCTTCTTTTGATGCTAGTTTGTGATAGAGTTTTAACCTATGTCCATTTACCAACATTATTTTCCTTTCTCCATCAATCGGTATTAACCAAACAACACCATTATCAAACACTTGCTCAATTTCATATGGGCTAAGCCATCTTGTGTGTAGTTTCCATTTAAACTCTTGAAACCTAGAATCAAATAATAGGGCCCAATCACCTACGGTAAATTGCTTACTACGTATATTTCTATCATGCCATAGTTTCCTTTGTCCTTGAATGACTTCAATTTGGTGCAAATCTTCAGTTATCATCTCATACATCTTGTTCATTTGCATTATTCTATTTCTTTGTGCTTCAGTAATATCTATCCCCACATTTACAATTATTCTAAGTGTTTCATATTCAAACTATATGGAAAAAATGTGAGTCTTACCATAAACCAGCTCATAAGGTGAAAATCCAGTAGTTGTATTCCACGTTGTATTGTATTCCCATACAGCTTTAGTTAACCTATTTGACCAATCATTCTTCTTAGATGAAACTTTTTTTGCAAGAATATTTTTCAATTCTCTATTAGTTACCTCAACCTGCCCATTGGCTTGGGGGTGATATATTTCTCAAGAAACACTTGAAGCATTAAAGACATGAACTGGGGTCCCTAATCTGACACAATTTCTTTAGGTGCTCCATATATTTGTATAATATTCTTGTCTATGAAGTTTGCAACCTTTTCCTCTTTTGCAGCTGGCAATGCCTTGAATTCTACCCATTTCGTAACATAATCAATAAAAAACAATATATAATGATTTCCCTTGGATGAAGGATCTATTGGTCCAACAAAGTCAATACCCTACTTTTCAAATGGTTCAATGGACACTTTTGTTTCTAATGGAATCTCTGTTGATCTTGTAGGTCACCCCATTCTTTGACATTGATTACAATGTTTGATGTATTGACATGTATCCTTAATCATAGTAGGCCAAAAGTAGCCTGCACCTAGAATTTTATGAATTGTTCTTATGGTAGAGTAATTTCCTACCCCTAGTTCATCATGACAAGCCTTCAAAATATCATATACCTTAGTTTCCTATATGCATATTCTCATTATATGCTATGGGCACAATTTAAAAAAAAAAAAACCATTAATCCATTCAAAACGAGAGCTTTCCTTAATTAATTAATCTTTTTGTTTTGACGAAAAACAAGAAGGAAATTTCCCAGTTACTAAGTAATTTTCAATATCAGAAAACCATGGTGATTGGATTGATATTGTAAATAAGTGTTCGTTAGGAAATACATCTTCCACAGGTTCATCATTACCTTACAGAACTATTCTCGATAAGAAATCAGCTACAACATTATCTTTACCTGGTTTATCAACGATAGTTATATCAAACTCCTGGAGCAACAAGAACCATATAATTATATGTCCTCCCACAGCAAATTTATTCATAAGATAACAAATAGCTACATAGTTAGTATGCACAAAATTTTTATATCCAGTAATATAACATCAAAATTTTTTTATAGAAAATACAACTACTAGGAATTCCTTCTCAGTAGTGGTGTAATTCAGTTCTACTGGATTGAGGTTTTTGCTTATATAATATATGGCGTGCATTGCACTAGACTCATCCTTCTGCCCAAGGATTGCTCCAATTTCAAAATTAGAGGCATCAATATTAATATGAAATGGTTCACCCCAAATAGGACTAGCTATAATAGGTGATGTTGTTAGTGCCTATTTAATTTGATCAAATGACTCCTGGCAAAATGAAGTCCATACAAATTCAGAGTCTTTTTTTAATAAAGTGAAGAGTGGACCTGCAATTCTATTGAATCCCTCAATAAATCTTCTATAATAGCCAAAGTGTCCTAGAAAACTCTTACATCGGTTTGGTTCCTAGGAGTAGGTATTTGCAAAATGATTTCAATTTTCTTTCGGTCTACCTTGATTCCTTCTTTTGACACATGATGCCCTAGAACGATTCCTTTTATCATCATTTTCTCATGATTTAATGGCATTCTATGTTCTCTACATATGTTTAGGACTCTATCCAGACTTTCAAAGGATTCATCATAAGTTTTACCATGGACTGTGAAGTCGTCCATATAAACCTCAACACATGTTGTTAAATCTGATAAAATAGTAAGAAAAACACATTGAAAATTAGCAAGAGCATTACACAACCCAAAAGGTAAAACCCTATAAGAAAAGCTACCACATGGACATGTAAACGTATTTTTATCTTGATCCTCTAAGGCCACTTGTATTTGGTTGTATCCACTAAATCCATCAAGAAAAGAAAAATAACTACTACCAGATAAGTTATCCAACACTTGGTCTACGAAAGGTTATGGAAAATAGTCTCTTTTTGTACCTTTATTCAGTTATCTATAATATACACACACCCTCCATTTGTCATTTTTCTTAGGTACAATTACTAGTGGAGAAACCCATTTGATATTAGAAATAGGATAAATAAATCTGACCTGGAGCAATTTATCTATTTCCAATTTGGCAAAATCTCTTAGAGCAGGGTTAATTCTTCTTTGGGGTTGTCTGATAGGTTTAACATACTCGGTATAAATGTGGTGTGTACAAATTTTTGGATGAATTCCCCTCATATCCTTATAATCCCAAGCGAAGGCTCCTGTATTTTTCTTTAAAATCCCTTTTAGCCCTTCTTGTTTTGCTGTTCTTGCACTAATGATAAGTAAGGGTTTATCCGCTTGAATCAAGATATGTTTCATCTTTTCTTTAAGATTCAATGGGTCACCAATTAAAATGTTTAACAGGAAAGGATGTGGGAGAATTTGATGAAGTAATCCATTCTCATCTTGTTTTTTGATGTTTGCAAAAGGACAACAAGACGAGGTTTCAGATTTACTACATTCTCCTAGATCCTCTTCTCTTAAATTCACAGAATTCTAATATTCCTCAACATGTTCCACCAAGGTCATCATCGCAAGTTCTTTTATTTCTTCATCCTCAGAGTCAAGATCATCAATCCATATTTGATTCTCAGATGCTAAAGATGGTTTGGTTGGTGGATACAACATCACTTCTTTTTGTTTTATTCGATTTGAAATAGTCATACTACCTAACCTACAGTTGATGAGTGTAGCGAAATTTGATAGCCAAGGTCTTCCTCAAATAATGGGATAACCCCTCTTCCTTTGTTTAGTTTTTAACAAAAAGAGAGCAACAGGATAATCCCAAGTGTCAATAGTAATAATGACATCCTCTAAAATCCCCTCAGGTTTTTCTATTGACTGGTCACCTAACTGAAAAACTGTAGTTGTAAGTTTAACATGTGTTATCCCAATTGTTTTAGTTGTTTCTTTTGTAATAACATTAATGGATGCTCCTAGGTCAATAAGAACATTCTAAATTTCCATACCATTAATGCTAAGTGTAATCATAGGACTTCCTGGGTCACCATATTTTTGTGGAATTAATTTTCCTAAGAGGACATCCAAAAACTTTCCTCATACCTAAATGGTAGGGGGAAACTTCATTTTCCTCCCAAGTGTCTTAATACATAGATATTTAACCACGTGGTTGATCTCTGGAATATCATGAATAGCCCTTAACAAGGGAATTTTAATTTTTATCTTCCAGAGCTCATCAAAAATTTATGGATCAACTAGATCATTGTTTTTATCAACTTGCTCAATCAATGGTTTTTTATAGAGACGTGAAGGAAATGATGCTTGTTTAGCATGATCTTCTTTGATCTCTTTCTCTAATTCCTTTGCTAAGTCTCTTTGTTGATCATCCTTAATTTCATCAGATTTTGTTGGTATAACCCTATTCCTCAAATGAATGTCTTTAATCTCAATGTTATTCAAATTGACTATATTAGGATCAATATTATAGACAGGTTGTTGATTCTTAACATTTTAGGATTTGGAACTGGCTGAGAAAGTATTTGAGGTTGATTGACTAGTTCAGAGGTTGATTGTTGATTTTGCCCAATGAACTGATTCTGATTCTAGGGTCTCTTTGGCCCTTGATTTTTCCATTGATTATTTCCTTGGTTAGACTACCATTCATTAGGCTTCCATTGGGTCTGATTTGGTTGCCACTGAGGCTTATTTGATTACCATTGAGGTTGGCTCCACTGTGGATATTCATTTTGTCCCCATAATGGTACCCAAGGATTTGTCATGGGTGGATTCCATTGAACTTGAGGATTCCATTGACCAATAGAATTCCACTGATTTGACCCCTAATTAGAATTTTTTTTAGGTTGACCAAAGGTAGGGTTTAACTATCTTTGTCTGAAAATATTTAATTCTTCCTTAACTGGTTTCTTCAATTGATTCCTAGTCTTAGGGAGAAGGCTACACTTGCCAGTAACATGTTTTTTTTCACATATGTCACATAAATCAATCTAATTGAGAGGGCATTCCCTTAGTGGATGCTTATCCCTACATTTAGGAAAGTAAATAGCTAAAGGTTCCACTGCTCTTCTATTAGGCTGAGAATTGAGATGAAGGAGAATGTCTGTTTTGAAATTTGCAATTTCTTCCATGACTTTAGAGACATCAGAGGAAGAACCTTTATTCTTCTTCCTATAGCTTGTTCTTGTCCTGGAATAATTTCTATAGATTTCAATGATCTCTTCAAATGATTGTTTATGAATATCACCTTTCCCTATTAAATTCAAGGAATCCCTAGAATCAACATCAATGCCTTTTAAAAATATGGACTTACTGATTTCTTGATCTAATCCATTTCCACATCTCTTCAAAATAAATTGATACCTGTCCACATAATCCTCTAAACTTTCATCTTCCAATTGCTTCATTTTAAAGAGTTCCTCTTTTCTATCCCTGACTCTGCAATAATCTTGATATTTATCTAGAATACTATTTCTATTTCATCCCATGTATTTATTGAATTTGTAGTTAACCCCATAAACCAACGTAAGGCTGATTCTTTAAGAGTTGATGGAAATAATTCTAACTTTTGATTATCAAATATATAATCATAAGTTTGGCATAATACTTTGAACTCAAACAAAAACTTATCTGAATCTTCCAAAAATTTTCCTCTAAATGTGGGCAAATTAGAAGGTGAGATATTTATCATTGGTGGTTCATTAGCCCAAACATTTATGGAAATGGGAAAGGAAAAATTTATGTTGGGAACCTCCTCCTCCTGATCTCTTTCTCCCATGCTTTCTGACTTGGTAGATACTAACCTATCTGAGGGTGAACTTGTAGCACTATCCTAGAAATCTCTGATATGATTCTCTAAATCTCCTCTTATAAGTCTTCCAGACTGATCTTTGAAAAAAATCATTAACTAATCTTACCGACACCTAAGTCTTTGATTTTACATTTTAAAGCCAAATTGAGATCCCCAACAATGGTGCCAAAAATGATGGTAGGAAGTCATTATTGTCTCAATTCCCACTCATTTAATTTTAATGTCAACCCAGGGGTGTCTAAAGCTATCTACGGTAAGAGTTGGATCAATCTTTGGGGGGGCACATTGGTAATTTTTGCTCAGTTAGGAGCAATTTAGAGCTATTTCCCTTTTTTTTAAAAGGGTTTTTCTAAACTAACATTCTATTCCCGATTTATCTTGAATGACTTAGAAATGGATTTTGGACAAAGAAATTTTGTTTCAAGACAAATAGTTCATGAAGGAATGGATAATTAATTTAATCTAATTTTCAAAACTTGAAATCCAATTCAAACTTGAGTAACAACTTGCAAATAAACTATTCCATTCCTCACTTACTAAATTGACAAGTAATTGTTTTCCTTTGTACATAATTCACCAACATGGTATCATAGACTATTTCAGTTATATGAATGACTTCTGAACTAAAAAAAACCTATAGAACTTAATAAATAGAACAAAGAAAAAACAATGATGCAAAAAAATTCGATCTAAATTACCTTCAACTTATGAAAATGAAATGATTTCAGCTTGCTAACAGTAAAATGAAACATAGTAGTATTAATCAAATATTCAAATCTGAACAATTAATAGGGTCACCTCATTCAAAAAGCAAGTCGAAAGAATCCTTGAACACAGTGTTGAGATCAACTTCCTTCTTATTTCCAAGTAATGTGCACAAAATAGGGTCGATTTACATAAAAGTTTCTAATCCTAATAACATAAAGGAAATTACATGAGAAAGATCAAAAACTTGATACGATATAACATCCAACTGTGTTGGCTATGGATATAAATATCCAATATTATTTTGAAAACATCAGAAAAGAGAGAATTTTAATCTTCGTCTGAACCAAAAGATATCCTGGCACGCAGGAATAAGTTGACGTTGATTCTTGTAAATATCCTTAGTTGCATTGATTTCCATATTTATGAATTGGTGTTCAATATTGGAGCTTGAGTTGTAGTAGGTGATATCTTTATCTAGCACGATGAGTTATAAGATTGACATCATAAATTATTTGAAGATGAGTCACAAACAATTTTTCCATCCCTTACTTTGAAAAAAAATCAATTAGCATATGATTCAACATTAAATATTAACTCCAGTTACATGTACACGCATAAATAAAGTTTAATCTATAATAATTTAAAGATTTATAACAACTTTTTTCAACTCTCTCTTTCTTAGATCCATGTTGGGAAGATGCTTCCACTACCTACCTTTCCTTTTAGTTGGTATCAAATCTTGGCCAACTTTGTTTCCATTGTTGGGTTGAAGGGCCTTTTATACTAGTCTTGGTTTTGGTGGGATATTTGTAAGAAAATATTTTATAATATTATTGTAGGCTAAATATGGCAAGCACATCTAATATAATTGAGATGGAGAAGTTTAATGGTGGAAATTTTGAGTCGTGAAAATACAAAATTGAGGATATTCTCATGGATAGAGATCTATGGTCTATAATATCCAACATAAAACCAAATACAACAACCCATGAAGATTGATATTTGATGAACCAGAAAATGAAGGGTCTAATATGAGTCTTCTTGGCTAATTCCATTCTCCTAAATGTTCATGAAGAGAAAATTTTTCCTTCTTTATGAAGGAACTTGGAGATATTTATCAAGGTAAATACTTGGTAAATAAATTGTTCTTGTAAAAGAAGTTGTATTCTCTAAAGATGGAGGAAGTAGGATCCATTTTAGATCACCTCAATTCGTTTAATATGGTTTTTTCATAATTGGATTTAATTAGTGTAAAAATTGAGGACAAAGATCGTTGCATGCTTATGTTATGTTCTTGCTCAAGCTCTTGGGGCCACTTGGTGATGTCTATCAGCATTACTAAAACCACCTTTAAAAAGGCTGATGTGGTTGCTTCATTATTGTCTAAAGAGATCCAAAGGAAATATTTTGAGATGTCTAAGGAAGCCCTTGCTATTCATGGTAGTTTTAAGGAGAAAGGAAAGAAGAAGGATAAGAATTCTAAGTCTAAGTCTTCAGGGAGATCTAAATCTCCTAGTAAAAATTCCAAGGTGAAATTTTGGAACTACAAAAAGACCAATCATTTAAAAAAAAATGCAAGGAGGAGAAGAAAAATAAAAATAAGAAAGCCTCTAAATCTGAGAGGATTCCTTTGAACATGACTGTGATCCTTTTATTGCAACCTTGGCAACACATGAATCGAAAGATGTGTAGTTGATAGAATAAGGTGCCTCTTCCACATGACCTCTCATAGAGGTTGGTTCTTAAAGTATGAGGAGTATGATGGTGGGAATGTGTATCCAGGTGATGACTCTCATCTTTAGATTATTGGTTGTGGAAGAGTCAAGATTTGATTCCTTGATGGTGGAATGAAGGGAAGTGATGGTGTCCTATATATCCTTAGTTTGGCATGGAACAAGATGACTAGAGGTTCTATGGTTCTTATTAAGGGTGTTTAAATTGGAACCTTACATTAGTTGGATGCATTATATAGTTCAGTGAAATATAACTTATATGGAGTCTAAAAATAGAGCTCGATATTCTTCATCCTCACCATCAGATCAAGAAAATAATAAGACTATGGTTTCTACATTTTATCATCATGTTTTCTTATTACCTAAGGTTGCTAATAATTTGGATATGAAGCTCTCATCAGAGAAGAAATTTTTTTAACACCAAATAATTGGCCATATTGGTGAGAAGGGCCTTAAAGCCTTAAAAACAAAATCCTTGATGATTGTGATCTCGAGTTTGATTTTTGAAAAAATTGTATAAATAAAAAACAACAGTTTTTCTTTGTATTTTAGTTCTTATAAGTCTTCCAAGGTATTGGATGTAGATGTTTTTGGTCCTATTAATGTTCCTTAATTATATAGATATGTGTATTTTGTCCCATTCATAGATGATTATAATAGGACATTTGTATATTTCCTCATAAGTAAGTTTGAAGTTTTTATTCAATTTAAGGAATTAAAATCCTTGGTTTAAAATAGGACAAGTAGAAAAATTAAGTGTTTGAGGACAAATACTGGTAGTGAAATTTTTTCATCATAATTTGGGAGGTTCTATAAGGACCATGGTATTGAGAGACACAAGAAAACTCCATGAATCCAACAAAAAAATGGAGTTTTAGAGAGAATGAAAAGAACATTGATGGAGAGAGCTAGGAGTATGTTGATTGGTGTCAGCCTTGAACATAATCTTTGGGTTGAATCTATAGATATTACATGTTATTTAACTAGCATATCTCTTTACTTCAATGCTTGTTGAAAAGACACCCATAGAGGCATGTTCCGGTAAGAATCCCTTGATGAGACATCTCAAAGTCTTTTGTTGTGAGGCATATGCTCATGTGCCTAGTGAAAAAATATCTAAATTAGAGAATAACGTGGTTAAGTGTATCTTCATTGGCTATGGTGTTTGTGTGAAGGGTTACAAGCTTTGGGATCTAGTTACATAGAAGGTCCTCTATAGTAGAAGTGTGATATTTTGAGAGTTGAAACCTTCCACTATTGATTTTATCCAAAGATACAAAAGAGACAAAGAAAGAGGTAGTTCAAATCCCACCTACTTTGAAGAAAGATGAATTATGCACTCCTATTGGGCCTAATGGTAAGGAGAGATCAAGTAGCTTTGAAAGAATTAAAGAAGAGAAATAAAATCAGCCTCAATAATTGAGAAGGTCTACATGTGTTAGGTGGCAACCAAAAATATTCATATTTTCTATATAGGATTCTAGTTACATATTTTCTTTGATTTATAGCACTGATGAGCCTAAGACTATTAGAGAGGCTATGAGTATGCATGATGTAGATTCCTATATGGAAGTCATGAATGAAGAGATGTATGCATTGAAGAAGAATTCTATATGGGAAATAGTACCTTTACTTGAAGGAAGAGAACCCATTGGATGGAAATGGGTTCTCAAGAAGAAAATTGGTCTAGATGGCAATGTTGAGAAGCATAAAGCACATTTGGTTATGAAGAGGTATTCTCAGGTAGAGGGAAATTATTATGGTGATGTTTTATCTTTTGGATAATCTAACATATATTGCATTCCTACTATCACTTGCACCTACTTATGATATATAGGTAGAAAAAATGGATGTGAAGACAACATTCCTTCATGGTAATTTGGAGGAATAAATTTGTATGTCATAGCTAGAGAATTTTGTTGAGAAAGGTAAAGAGAACCTATTATTCAAGTTAAATAAATCTCAATATTGTTTTAAACTATCTCCTAAAATGTCGTACCAAATTTTTTGACACCTATGTGTTGTCTTTTGGATTTTTGAGATCCAAATCTAATCATTGTGTCTATATTTTCATGATGTTTGGTGGTGCTATAAGTTGGATGATGAAGTGATAGGCTATAATCTCTTTTTCAACTACAGAAGAAGAGTATATGGAAGCTACCTGTTCTTGCAAAGAAGCCTTTTGGATTAAGAGGTCATGTTCTGATATTGGTTTTAATGTAGGAAAAATTATTATTTGTTGTGACAACCAAAGTGCTATTTGTTTAGTGAAGAATCCTAATTTTCATGCTACAACAAAAAACATTAATGTGAAGTTTCACTTTGTTCATGATATGGTGGAAGATGGAAAGGTAGAGTTGGAAAGGGTTGATACTTTGGTGAATGTTGCAAATGCATTGATGAAGCTAGTGAGCATAGAAAATTTAATATGGTGTGTTAGTTTTATGGGACTCCTGACCTAAGCATTGATACAGTGACCCTATAAGGTCTTCGACAAATTGGAGAATGTTGGGATTAATTTTTCTCAACCTTAGAGATTACCGAGATATTTAATTCATTAGTTTAGTCCCTTTCTTTCATATTTTATTAATTAAATCCTAAGTGGTATGTTTCTAAGTTTCTATAACACTTTGTGGGACCTAATTGTGGGTTGGATTCATACATGTGTGGAAAGGAGTATTAAATTGTGTCACTTTTCACTTGGTATATCAATTGGGAGGAGGATTTTTTGAAAACCT